>JAPQVW010000003.1:75481410-75488910 GCA_028535905.1 Quercus berberidifolia
GAAACCAACTACTTAAAGCAAAGATCATGAGTTTTGGACAGAATCTAGGCACTGTATGGTCCTCGGACCCGAGCCCATGGGGAAACCAACTACTTAAAGCAAAGATCATGAGTTTTGGACAGAACCAAGGCACTGTATGGTCCACGGACCCGAGTCTATGGGGAAACCAACTACTTAATGCAAAGATCATGAGTTTTGGACAGAACCAAGGCACTGTATGGTCCTCGGACCCGAGCCTATGGGGAAACCAACTACTTAAAACAAAGATCAAGAGTTTTGGATAGAACCAAGGCACTATATGGTCCTCGGACCCGAGCCTATGGGGAAACCAACTACTTAAAACAAAGATCATGAGTTTTGGACAGAACCAAGGCACTGTATGGTCCTCGGACCTGAGCCTATGGGGAAACCAATTACTTAAAACAAAGATCATGAGTTTTGGACAGAACCAAGGCACTGTATGGTCCTCGGACCCGAGCCTATGGGGAAACCAACTACTTAAAACAAAGATCATGAGTTTTGGACAGAACCAAGGCACTGTATGGTCCTCGGACCCGAGCCTATGGGGAAACCAACTACTTAAAACAAAGATCATGAGTTTTGGACAGAACCAAGGCACTGTATGGTCCTCGGACCCGAGCCTATGGGGAAACCAACTACTTAAAACAAAGATCATGAGTTTTGGACAGAACCAAGGCACTGTATGGTCCTCGGACCCGAGCCTATGGGGAAACCAACTACTTAAAACAAAGATCATGAGTTTTGGACAGAACCAAGGCACTGTATGGTCCTCGGACCTGAGCCTACGGGGAAACCAACTACTTAAAACAAAGATCATGAGTTTTTGACAGAACCAAGGCACTGTATAGTCCTCGGACCAGAGACCATGGGGAAACCAACTACTTAAAACAAAGATCATGAGTTTTGGACAGAACCAAGGCAGTGCATGGTCCTCGGACCCGAGCCTATGGGGAAACCAACTACTTAAAAGAAAGATCATGAGTTTTGGACAGAACTAAGGCACTGGATGGTCCTCGGACCCCAGCCTATGGGGAAACCAACTACTTAAAAGAAAAGATCATGAGTTTTGGACAGAATCAGGGAACTGTATGGTCCTCGGACCCGAGCCTATGGGGAAACCAACTACTTAAAAGAAAAGATCATGAGTTTTGGACAGAACCAAGGCACTGTATGGTCCTCGGACCCGAGCCTATGGGGAAACCAACTACTTAAAAGAAAGATCATGAGTTTTGGACAGAACCAAGGCACTGTATGGTCCTCGGACCCGAGCCTGTGGGGAAACCAACTACTTAAAAGAAAAGATCATGAGTTTTGGATAGAACCAAGGCACTGTATGGTCCTCGGACCCGAGCCTAAGGGGAAACCAACTACTTAAAAGAAAAGATCATGAGTTTTGGACAGAACCAAGGCACTGTATGGTCCTCAGACCCGAGCCTATGGGGAAACCAACTACTTAAAAGAAAGATCATGAGTTTTGGACAGAACTAAGGCACTGGATGGTCCTCGGACCCCAGCCTATGGGGAAACCAACTACTTAAAAGAAAAGATCATGAGTTTTGGACAGAACCAGGGCACTGTATGGTCCTCGGACCCGAGCCTATGGGGAAACCAACTACTTAAAAGAAAAGATCATGAGTTTTGGACAGAACCAAGGCACTGTATGGTCCTCGGACCCGAGCCTATGGGGAAACCAACTACTTAAAAGAAAGATCATGAGTTTTGGACAGAACCAAGGCACTGTATGGTCCTCGGACCCGAGCCTGTGGGGAAACCAACTACTTAAAAGAAAAGATCATGAGTTTTGGATAGAACCAAGGCACTGTATGGTCCTCGGACCCGAGCCTAAGGGGAAACCAACTACTTAAAAGAAAAGATCATGAGTTTTGGACAGAACCAGGGCGCTGTATGGTCCTCGGACCCGAGCCTATGGAGAAACCAACTACTTAAAAGAAAAGATCATGAGTTTTGGACAGAACCAAGGCACTGTATGGTCCTCGGACCCGAGCCTATGGGGAAACCAACTGCTTAAAAGAAAGATCATGAGTTTTGGACAGAACCAAGGCACTGTATGGTCCTCGGACCGGAGCCTGTGGGGAAACCAACTACTTAAAAGAGAAGATCATGAGTTTTGGATAGAACCAAGGCACTGTATGGTCCTCGGACCCGAGCCTAAGGGGAAACCAACTACTTAAAAGAAAAGATCATGAGTTTTGGATAGAACCAAGGCACTGTATGGTCCTCGGACCCGAGCCTAAGGGGAAACCAACTACTTAAAAGAAAAGATCATGAGTTTTGGACAGAACCAAGGCACTGTATGGTCCTCAGACCCGAGCCTGTGGGGAAACCAACTACTTAAAAGAAAGATCATGAGTTTTGGACAGAACTAAGGCACTGGATGGTCCTCGGACCCCAGCCTATGGGGAAACCAACTACTTAAAAGAAAAGATCATGAGTTTTGGACAGAACCAGGGCACTGTATGGTCCTCGGACCCGAGCCTATGGGGAAACCAACTAATTAAAACAAAGATCATGAGTTTTGGACAGAACCAAGGCACTGTATAGTCCTCGGACCAGAGACCATGGGGAAACCAACTACTTAAAACAAAGATCATGAGTTTTGGACAGAACCAAGGCAGTGTATGGTCCTCGGACCCGAGCCTATGGGGAAACCAACTACTTAAAAGAAAGATCATGAGTTTTGGACAGAACTAAGGCACTGGATGGTCCTCGGACCCCAGCCTATGGGGAAACCAACTACTTAAAAGAAAAGATCATGAGTTTTGGACAGAACCAGGGCACTGTATGGTCCTCGGACCCGAGCCTATGGGGAAACCAACTACTTAAAAGAAAAGATCATGAGTTTTGGACAGAACCAAGGCACTGTATGGTCCTCGGACCCGAGCCTATGGGGAAACCAACTACTTAAAAGAAAGATCATGAGTTTTGGACAGAACCAAGGCACTGTATGGTCCTCGGACCCGAGCCTGTGGGGAAACCAACTACTTAAAAGAAAAGATCATGAGTTTTGGATAGAACCAAGGCACTGTATGGTCCTCGGACCCAAGCCTAAGGGGAAACCAACTACTTAAAAGAAAAGATCATAAGTTTTGGACAGAACCAGGGCACTGTATGGTCCTCGGACCCGAGCCTATGGGGAAACCAACTACTTAAAAGAAAAGATCATGAGTTTTGGACAGAACCAAGGCACTGTATGGTCCTCGGACCCGAGCCTATGGGGAAACCAACTACTTAAAAGAAAGATCATGAGTTTTGGACAGAACCAAGGCACTGTATGGTCCTCGGACCCGAGCCTGTGGGGAAACCAACTACTTAAAAGAAAAGATCATGAGTTTTGGATAGAACCAAGGCACTGTATGGTCCTCGGACCCGAGCCTAAGGGGAAACCAACTACTTAAAAGAAAAGATCATGAGTTTTGGATAGAACCAAGGCACTGTATGGTCCTCGGACCCGAGCCTAAGGGGAAACCAACTACTTAAAAGAAAAGATCATGAGTTTTGGACAGAACCAAGGCACTGTATGGTCCTCAGACCCGAGCCTGTGGGGAAACCAACTACTTAAAAGAAAGATCATGAGTTTTGGACAGAGCTAAGGCACTGGATGGTCCTCGGACCCCAGCCTATGGGGAAACCAACTACTTAAAAGAAAAGATCATGAGTTTTGGACAGAACCAGGGCACTGTATGGTCCTCGGACCCGAGCCTATGGGGAAACCAACTACTTAAAACAAAGATCATGAGTTTTGGACAGAACCAAGGCACTGTATAGTCGTCGGACCAGAGACCATGGGGAAACCAACTACTTAAAACAAAGATCATGAGTTTTGGACAGAACCAAGGCAGTGTATGGTCCTCGGACCCGAGCCTATGGGGAAACCAACTACTTAAAAGAAAGATCATGAGTTTTGGACAGAACTAAGGCACTGGATGGTCCTCGGACCCCAGCCTATGGGGAAACCAACTACTTAAAAGAAAAGATCATTAGTTTTGGACAGAACCAGGGCACTGTATGGTCCTCGGACCCGAGCCTATGGGGAAACCAACTACTTAAAAGAAAAGATCATGAGTTTTGGACAGAACCAAGGCACTGTATGGTCCTCGGACCCGAGCCTATGGGGAAACCAACTACTTAAAAGAAAGATCATGAGTTTTGGACAGAACCAAGGCACTGTATGGTCCTCGGACCCGAGCCTGTGGGGAAACCAACTACTTAAAAGAAAAGATTATGAGTTTTGGATAGAACCAAGGCACTGTATGGTCCTCAGACCCGAGCCTGTGGGGAAACCAACTACTTAAAAGAAAGATCATGAGTTTTGGACAGAACTAAGGCACTGGATGGTCCTCGGACCCCAGCCTTTGGGGAAACCAACTACTTAAAAGAAAAGATCATGAGTTTTGGACAGAACCAGGGCACTGTATGGTCCTCGGACCCGAGCCTATGGGGAAATCAACTACTGAAAACAAAGATCATGAGTTTTGGACAGAACCAAGGCACTGTATAGTCCTCGGACCAGAGACCATGGGGAAACCAACTACTTAAAACAAAGATCATGAGTTTTGGACAGAACCAAGGCAGTGTATGGTCCTCGGACCTGAGCCTATGGGGAAACCAACTACTTAAAAGAAAGATCATGAGTTTTGGACAGAACTAAGGCACTGGATGGTCTTCGGACCCCAGCCTATGGGGAAACCAACTACTTTAAAGAAAAGATCATGAGTTTTGGACAGAACCAGGGCACTGTATGGTCCTCGGACCCGAGCCTATGGGGAAACCAACTACTTAAAAGAAAAGATCATGAGTTTTGGACAGAACCAAGGCACTGTATGGTCCTCGGACCCGAGCCTATGGGGAAACCAACTACTTAAAAGAAAGATCATGAGTTTTGGACAGAACCAAGGCACTGTATGGTCCTCGGACCCGAGCCTGTGGGGAAACCAACTACTTAAAAGAAAAGATCATGAGTTTTGGATAGAACCAAGGCACTGTATGGTCCTCGGACCCGAGCCTAAGGGGAAACCAACTACTTAAAAGAAAAGATCATGAGTTTTGGACAGAACCAGGGCACTGTATGGTCCTCGGACCCGAGCCTATGGGGAAACCAACTACTTAAAAGAAAAGATCATGAGTTTTGGACAGAACCAAGGCACTGTATGGTCCTCGGACCCGAGCCTATGGGGAAACCAACTACTTAAAAGAAAGATCATGAGTTTTGTACAGAACCAAGGCACTGTATGGTCCTCGGACCCGAGCCTGTGGGGAAACCAACTACTTAAAAGAAAAGATCATGAGTTTTGGATAGAACCAAGGCACTGTATGGTCCTCGGACCCGAGCCTAAGGGGAAACCAACTACTTAAAAGAAAAGATCATGAGTTTTGGATAGAACCAAGGCACTGTATGGTCCTCGGACCCGAGCCTAAGGGGAAACCAACTACTTAAAAGAAAAGATCATGAGTTTTGGACAGAACCAAGGCCCTGTATGGTCCTCAGACCCGAGCCTGTGGGGAAACCAACTACTTAAAGCAAAGATCATGAGTTTTGGACAGAACCAAGGCACTGTATGGTCCTCGGACCCGAGTCTATGGGAAAACCAACTACTTAAAACAAAGATCATGAGTTTTGGATAGAACCAAGGCACTGTATGGTCCTCGGACCCGAGCCTATGGGGAAACCAACTACTTAAAACAAAGATCATGAGTTTTGGACAGAACCGAGGCACTGTATGGTCCTCGGACCCGAGCCTATGGGGAAACCAATTACTTAAAACAAAGATCATGAGTTTTGGATTTTGGACGGAACCAAGGCACTGTATGGTCCTCGGACCCGAGCCTATGGGGAAACCAATTACGTAAAACAAAGATCATGAGTTTTGGACAGAACCAAGGCACTGTATGGTCCTCGGACCCGAGCCTATGGGGAAACCAACTACTTAAAACAAAGATCATGAGTTTTGGACAGAACCAAGGCACTGTATGGTCCTCGGACCCGAGCCTATGGGGAAACCAACTACTTAAAACAAAGATCATGAGTTTTGGATAGAACCAAGGCACTGTATGTTCCTCGGACCCGAGCCTATGGGGAAACCAACTACTTAAAACAAAGATCATGAGTTTTGGACAGAACTAAGGCACTGGATGGTCCTCGGACCCGAGCCTATGGGGAAACCAACTACTTAAAAGAAAAGATCATGAGTTTTGGACAGAACCAGGGCACTGTATGGTCCTCGGACCCGAGCCTATGGGGAAACCAACTACTTAAAAGAAAAGATCATGAGTTTTGGACAGAACCAAGGCACTGTATGGTCCTCGGACCTAAGCCTAAAAGAGATTTTTATTATTATTAAGTAATTGTTATCATAACTTCTGGACAGAACCGGGGTATTGTATGGTCCTCGGACTCTGACCCCTGGAGAGATTGCTCATTAAAAATTGGGTTAAGTCCTGGACTGAATGGAAGTCCTGATCTATCCTCTGATCCTCAATTCTAAGGGAACTAATGCAAACAAGTGTTTAGGCCCAGTATAGCCATACCTCGGCCCTCGGACTAGATGCCAAAAACGCGATATAGTTCATACGTTACCAAGAATGCAGCCAAGCCCCCTAGTACTTGGCAACCTTCTCAGATGGTTTATTTTAGGTTACTCCTTCTCGGATGACTGCCTCTCGCGCAATACAGGGCATTCAGTTGTTATCACGGTTAGTCTCGTATGTTTAATCTACTGTAGGTTGGTATTATTATGCTTGACAGTCGTAATATGTTCAAAATAACAGCTTTTTGTTACAAGGGTTTCTGCCCTAAGTATCGTTCAAAAAAATAATATTAATAATAATAAATACCCATATGAAATACATCCATTCACAAAGTAATTACTGCAGAAAAGAAAGAATATGTAGAATAAAATAGAATCATCTTTTATTAAAACAAAGAAACAGTATAGTGTACAATGAGGGCCTTAAGTAAGCCTATACCAGAAGCTAACTACAGAAGCAATAAAAAAAAAAAAAAAGATACAAGGAAGAGATAAATCCTTCAAAGCTCTGCTCTGGTAGAGATTATGCATGACAAGATGGTCCCGCTGATGGAAGAGAAGAAGAAGCAGAGGAAGAAGAAGTAGCCTGGTGATGAGAAAGAAGAAGAAGTGGAGGCGAAAAGAGGCACCAGTGAAGGAAGAGAGGAAGAAGCAGGGATGCTTAATCCCTGCATCGGCTCTGAATCCTAACATGCAGGTGTCATATTAGCAGCGCTCGAGAAAGAGCGGATGGTACTGACGACGAGAAACCCCACTGCTGTCGCACCAAAAATCTTATGCGACCAGCACCTGCTTCGGATTTTGACTGAAAGAGATGGAGGCGTCGCTCCCACCTTGTGAAAGCGAAGAACTATCTTGAGTCTGTGTCTCCCCTGTCTTGACCGCGCCATCTTGAGTCTCGGATGGACCCAGTGCCTCTAGAGCAGGTGTGGTT